>OX346224.1:14305000-14310451 GCA_947049295.1 Ligdia adustata | reverse complement strand
CCTAACCTAACCTAACCTAACCTAACCTAACCTAACCTAACCTAACCTAACCTAACCTAACCTAACCTAACCTAACCTAACCTAACCTAACCTAACCTAACCTAACCTAACCTAACCTAACCTAACCTAACCTAACCTAACCTAACCTAACCTAACCTAACCTAACCTAACCTAACCTAACCTAACCTAACCTAACCTAACCTAACCTAACCTAACCTAACCTAACCTAACCTAACCTAACCTAACCTAACCTAACCTAACCTAACCTAACCTAACCTAACCTAACCTAACCTAACCTAACCTAACCTAACCTAACCTAACCTAACCTAACCTAACCTAACCTAACCTAACCTAACCTAACCTAACCTAACCTAACCTAACCTAACCTAACCTAACCTAACCTAACCTAACCTAACCTAACCTAACCTAACCTAACCTAACCTAACCTAACCTAACCTAACCTAACCTAACCTAACCTAACCTAACCTAACCTAACCTAACCTAACCTAACCGGTGATTTTGCGTTGCACTTAACATCATCCGACTGTGCCGTGTGATACGTCGTTGGACGAGGCTCCGCGTGCGCTTTCTGGATCTGTAACAAAAAATCACAAATTAATTAGCATACTCAAAATTTTCCGGATTTTCGCGAAAATTTCGGGTTTTTGAATTTTTAAAAATCCATTTACCAATCAAAATTAGATTTTATTTTATATCTGGACTGCGGGAGGCCGACTGCGTCGATTCCCAAAGAAAAAACCGCGAAAATCGACAAAAAGTTTTGACTCCATACAATAACATAGTAAAAGTTTACCTAACCGAGACAGATTCCCCATACATTGTGATTTTGCGTTGCACTTAACATCATCCGACTGTGCCGTGTGATACGTCGTTGGACGAGGCTCCGCGTGCGCTTTCTGGATCTGTAACAAAAAATCACAAATTAATTAGCATACTCAAAATTTTCCGGATTTTCGCGAAAATTTCGGGTTTTTGAATTTTTAAAAATCCATTTACCAATCAAAATTAGATTTTATTTTATATCTGGACTGCGGGAGGCCGACTGCGTCGATTCCCAAAGAAAAAACCGCGAAAATCGACAAAAAGTTTGCCCGCCCACCCTCCCGTACCGCTTCACCCAAGTGGACGAAAATTCAGTGTGGGGGACGGCGGAAAAATAATAAATTTTTATTGCTGAAATTGTTAGCAGATTCTTTCCGTAGCAGATCCCTGACGGCATCCGCTTGGGTGTTAGGACTGATTGTAGTACTTAGTACCCAATTATTTTATTTTATGATCGTTGACTAGGTCTTTTGACCTAATTTTCTTATATTTATTGATTGGGTAATCTTGACTACTTCAACATGTTCCACACTCCGAAGACAGTTAAACCTGCTGAAGCTCACCAAGTATCGCCGGTCGATAGAGCGGGCCCTTCAGGTGTAAGAAAAAGCATAAACGATTGGGAGACGGTTTCCCAGCCAAGAAGGAGCTTCTCCCCTAAGCAAAAAACCATCACAGTTGACCCATCGCAGCTGCGGGCGTCAACGTCGCGGCCGTTGACGCCTGCGACGTCTGGAAGTCCTAACTTGCTGGAATCTGCGATGGAGAGACGCCCAGGTCGGGTTGCGGAGATCTCTCCCAAGAAAACCACCACAACGATGCCCTCTAAAGCAAAACTGACCACAGCCACTAGAACACCAGTAGAGCTTGTGTTCAGTCCACCGTCTAGCACTAAACACACAGACCGAGTTGCTGAGGCTAAAGCTTGCCTTATCAAGGTGAAATATAACCTCAGCCGCTCCGGAAACATCAAGCGTGAAATAAAAACAGAGGTACAGCTGGCAGCCGAACGACTCTATCAGCTGGTTAAGGAGTCAGAATCTGCCAAGGGTCAAGGTAAGAAACTGAACAGAAACCAGAGCGAGGATAAAAATGAAGGTGCGCAGAAAAGAACAGCTGCAGAGGAAGAATCGAATGACAAACTAGGAGTACTCTTAGAAAAACATGCCACGCTCATAAAGGAGAACTCCGAAAAGATGAGACTGTTACACAAGACGTTGGAACAGCAAATCTCAAGCGACGCATACCTGGAGTCTAGATGCGATAACATGGAGACGCTGCTGAACGATGTGAAAGAGATCCGCGTTGCTTCCGAGGAGACAAAACGCAGAGTTTTCTCTTTGCAGGAATCTATCCCGTCGTACGCAGATGTTTTAGCCAGGCCACAGAGTGCTATATCACCGACAAGGCTACGTTCAAATCACTCCATCATCGTATCTTCAGATATTGAAAAAGACTCAAGCGAAGAAGTGCTTGGTAAGGTACGCGAAGCTCTAGATGCAAAATCAACAGGGTTTCAAGTGACGCGGGTAAGAAAAATTAAAAACCAAAGGGTCATTCTAAGCTGTGGTTCAAAAGAAGAAGTGACAAAGCTTTCTGAAAAAATCACAGCTAAAAACCAAAACTTAAAAATCGAAGAGGCGACAAATAAAGACCCACTTGTCATCTTGAAAAACCTCCTTGCCTTTAACAAAGACGAAGACATACTATCCTGTCTCAAGTCGCAGAATGCAAATCTCCTAAAAGATGTAAGTGAGGCTGATTTTAGAGCTGTAATTAGATACCGTAGACGAGCCAGAAACCCGCTAGAAAATCATGTCGTGCTACAGGTGTCACCCCAGTTGTGGCATAAGCTGACACTGGCTAAGCGAATTCATATTGACCTGCAGTATGTGTTTGTAGAGGACCAGTCTCCCCTAGTTCAATGCACGCGGTGCCTGGGATACGGGCATGGGCGCAAGCTATGCAAAGAGCCAGTTGACTTGTGTAGCTTCTGCGCTGGCCCACATCTGCGTGCTGACTGCCCAGCTTATATTACAGGGGAAACCCCTACCTGCCGGAACTGCAGGTTAGCCAAGTGTCACGATGTTAGCCACAACGCATTTGATGGGGGGTGTCCGATCCGAAGACGTTGGGACGCGATTGCTAGGTCTAGCGTAGCGTACCATTGCTGAGGGCACCCCGGGGAACACAGAGGTAAATATGACACCTGATGGCTCGAGTGGTACTCGTATGTATAGTGTGCTTCAGGCAAATCTGCAACGCTATCAATTGGCCACCAATGAATTTTTTCAGGAAGCCCAAAAAAGAAAAGTTAGCTTTGCACTGATACAGGAGCCTTATGTAGGCTCAGCAGGGGAGCTCAAACAATATCAAGAAGTTCGAATACTGCAATGTGAGCGAAACAGAACCAAACCTGTAAAAGCTGCCATTGCAGTATTCGACAAAGACATAGAAATCCTAAATAACCAGACCACAATTAGCGAGAATATTGTATTGACGTGTCTAAAAACCGTTAAATGGACAGTCGCTGTGGACCAACTGAGCAGTCTCCTGGTGTCAGTGCAAACGGACAAAATTCTAGTGGGAGGAGATGTCAACGCGTGGAGCACTTGGTGGGGAAGCGTTAAAGAAGATGAAAGAGGTGAACTCTATAGGGACTTCCTGGACGAGAGGGATTGGCACATTTTGAATCAGGGAACTGACCCAACGTACGACACAGTCCGAGGAGATCGCCTCTTCACGAGTTGTGTCGATGTTACCGCCTGCTCTCCAAGCATGCTTAAACATGTCAGGGACTGGAGAGTAGACAAGTCGGTCTCCTCGTCTGATCATAACGCGATCGCATTTCATCTCGTCTTGGAAAGGCCCCAGCCAGAAAGAAAGCTGCCGACTACTCGTGTTTACAACACCCGAAAGGCAGACTGGACTCGGTTCACCGAGGAATTCACAAAAGCGCTGGAAGGGAATGGCATAACAGTAGAAAACATGTCCAGGTTAAAAAGCCACGAACAGTTAGAAGATGTAATTAAAACATACATAGGTTCCATAAACCTAGCATGTGAATACGCTATTCCCTTGATAAAGCCTAGAAACAATAAAAAGTGCTTACCTTGGTGGACCGAAGAACTGGAACGTTTGAAGGGGGTGGTGAACACGAAGAGACGCAGAATACGGTGTGCAGCACCTCAAAGGCGAGCCCACGTAGTTGACGACTACCTGAAAGAAAAATTAAATTATGAAGCAGAGGTCAATAAAGCACAAACGTCTAGCTGGAAGGCGTTCTGCACCAGACAAGAGCGTGAAAGTATGTGGGACAGCATATACAGGGTGATTAGAAGCGGGACGGGAAAACATGAAGACCAACTGTTGGAAGACGGTGGAACCACTCTATGTCCTGAAAAGTCAGTTGAGTTGCTAGCAAATACGTTTTACCCAGATGACAATATCCTCGTGGATAATGATATTCACGAGGAAATTAGGAAAATAGCGGGAACTCTATGCAACTCAACTTCAGACGATATTTGCGACCCACCATTTACGATGGCTGAACTCAAAAGGACAATAAGTGGTTTCAACCCCAAAAAGGCTCCAGGACCAGACGGATTCACAGCAGATATTTGCCTTAAAGCAATACTTGCGGCGACAGAAGTCTTCCTGGAGATCCTCAACAGATGTTTATCGCTGTCTTGTTTCCCATCACCCTGGAAGGAAGCAGCTGTAGTGGTGCTTCGTAAGCCGGGAAAAAGCAATTACAGTCAGGCAAAGTCATATCGTCCGATTGGACTACTGTCAGTGCTGGGAAAGGTCCTCGAAAAAATGCTGGTAAGGCGGATCCGCTGGCACCTCCTCCCCAGGACCAATCCCAGACAATACGGCTTTGTCCCGCAACGAAGCACCGAAGACGCGCTCTATGATCTGATGCAGCAAGTCCAATCAAACTTGAGGAGTAAGGAAATGATGGTCATCGTGTCACTCGACATTGAAGGTGCCTTCGACAGTGCATGGTGGCCAGCCATTAAATCCCAGCTGATCAAACTGAAATGCCCCCTAAACCTGCGACGACTTGTTAACAGTTACTTCGATGGTAGAAAGGTAGTGGTTAATTACGCCGGGAAAACGTTCGGAAAAGAAACCAACAAAGGCTGCGTTCAGGGTTCCATAGGGGGGCCAACATTTTGGAATCTGCTGCTGGATCCACTCCTCAATGATCTGACTGCAAAAGGCGTATACGTACAAGCATTTGCAGACGACATAGTTCTGATGTTCTCCGGTCAATCAACCCTTAAAATCTCAGAGAAAGTCAACCAGACTCTGGCACATGTGTGCGGTTGGGGTGTTAAAAATAAGCTAAAATTTGCGCCACATAAAACCCAAGCGATGGTCGTTACAAGAAAGCTGAAATTTGACACCCCAATCATGCACATGGGAGGGGTTGACATTCCAGTCGTAAATGAGATCAAGTTGTTGGGTGTTACGATAGACAAAAAGCTTACATTTAACAGCCATGTGACAAACGTCTGTCGTAAGGCCGCAAACATATATAAACAGCTTGCGAGAACGGCAAAGATAGAATGGGGACTGAACAAGGAGATTATCAGAACTATA